>BEDZ01000018.1:355097-381246 GCA_002335625.1 Cutaneotrichosporon cyanovorans | reverse complement strand
TGGTGGTGGTGGTGGTGGGGGGGGTGATGCTGCTTGGGCGGGTGGCGCTTGGGCAGACAGGAAGAAGTGGTGGGGGGACTTGGGCAGATGAGAAGAACTGAGTGGTGGGGGTGGAGGATGACATGTAGTGGTTGAGAGGCTTGCAAACGATTACGGCGGAGAGGGTGGATCAAGGAGATCTTGGTCATATGAGCCGCGCTGACAAAAACAGAAGTCGCATCGCTACAGGCCGAGCTGACCGGCCTGGAACTGATGGAGAGCGACATCGCACGCTCCCTCGCTGCCATGAAGAAGAGACGCAAGGCGCAGGGGTTCAACCACACTGTTATGGGGGCGGTGTATAATGTGTTGGGGTATATCTTTGCTATTTACTGCGCGGCGAGGCTCCTGATGGTGAGTAAACCCCCCTTGGTAAGGACTCGGATTGGCATACCTCACACCTCGTCGGGCGTCAGGAGTTGGAGTATAGGTTCAGAGTTTGCTCAAGACGTTCAGCTGTGGTCACAACGGTAGCCACTTCAATGCTGGAAATGTCTCTGAGTGCCACTCAGAGCTGCACGCATCTGGCCACATCGTGGCAGAGGTGTATGGCTGCCAGATTCTGTCGTCTTATCATACAGCAGACTCAAAGCACAATAGCCTCAGTGCACGCCACCGAACTATCCCCCAGGTGTCTTTCACTTTGAATCTCCTATCCAGCTGCAGCTTCAACGCTCTATCTGATCCACTCTCATCCTATGTCCCCTCTCGCACCCCCCTCATCTCGCCTCCCACACCCCCTCACCTCCGCTTCCTATCACTCCCCCTCCCCTACTCTCCCTCCTGCTCCCCCTCCGCCCACTCATCCTCCTCCTCCCACCCCTCCTCCTCCCACTCCCTTCCCTCTCCGTCTCCCACACCTCCTTCTCTCGTGTCTCTACCTATCCGCATCTCACTCCTCCTCTCCCCTGCCACTCGGCCTCCTCCCACTCCTTCTCCTCTCACTCCCCTACCTCTCTCCCTCCTCGTCCTCCTTCTCTCCCCTGCCACTCGCCCTCCTCTTTCCCTACCTCCCCTCCTTCCCCCTACTTACCTCACTCTTCCCCTCCCACCCCTTCCAATTCCTTTACCTGTACCATCCCACTCCCCCTCCCCCACCCCCCTCCCTTCCCCCACCCCCCTCCCTCGCCCTACCTCTACCTCTACCTCTACCTCACCCCAACCCCCCACCCCACCCACCCCACCTCCTCACACCCACACTCACCACTCTGCTCATCGGTAACTATCCCCCCTCCAGCGGGGTTCACCTCTGGCGCGACGCGTGATCGGATCGGCGCATCGTCGACGTCGACCTCTGGCTGCTTGTGGTGTCCGTGGTGATGTGACATGTCAGAAAGAAATGAATGAGTGAGTGTGAGATGGAGAAGGAGATGGAGAAATGTTAGCCAAGGCGCTGCAGCACAGTCATCTTGCCCTCTTTAAGGCAATGCATGTAGATCTGCTAGCAGGGCTTTGCGTGTCTTGCCTTGCGCCTTGTCGACTCGGCGTCGCGGCTTGAGGCGTCGTCGTCGCTGCAGTCGCGACTTTCTGCATTGGATCTGAACGATATGAGTGTGCAGGCGCAGCAATTACGTCATACCAGGTACGATCACGTGATGGCAAGTGATAGCTTCGATAGCTTTAGCATGGCTCCTTAGGAGGTCCAGTTTCAAGTCTGGACGATCAGGAGATACAGAGCTCACAGAGACATAGTAGTAGTGTGGCCTCTTGGGCCACGATATTAAGAGGCAACTCAACTGGAAGCTGGAAGCTGGAAGTGCATTGTGTGTACATGTTGAAGAGATTGTCGACGAGTCTGATCAGTGACTGAGAAGACGTAAGTGTGAGAGTGGTCGCTCGCAGTGCGAAATAAGGGAGCAATCGGTGATGGACCCGTCTGTGCGTGTGCGTGGTTGCTCGTGGCGGACATACATATGTACTTCTATCTGTCTGCTCAGTTCTGCCTCAGGACAGTTTCACTGTAGTGACTGACAGGACGCGTCGAGGCGTCGTTGGTGCCAAGATGACCACGTCAGCTTACGGCAGAGTACTCATCTGCGCCGCGCACTCATCCGCTGTGCACGCACTCATCCGCTGTGCACGTGTGCAGATGAGTGCTGCGTGCGCATCCAATCCTTCAACTTACTATCGCTAGTGTGCAATCAACAACGCGAGTACAGATTAAACCATGCTAAATAGCAAAGCCTAGTGAGTAAAGCGGATCCTTATATGGCTAGGTTGTCGTCCATATGCACGGCCAGATACTTAAGCAGGTAGGACTTGAGGACGGTCCATTGCAATCACATGTGAACCGCAGCCCCAGCTATACAGCTTATCGCCTCTACCTCTTGAACTCATGAACGTGCTATATTGGGCTGCTTGGGTCTTCTGTCGCTGGCACCTGGACGCCTTCAGCTCGCTAGAGCCAGAGATTCACTGTCCTTGCTCCGATCTCTGCCCTCATATCGTTTCCTCTCCCCTCCCCTCCCCTCTCCTCTCCTCTCCTCTCCTCTCCTGTGCTCGACCTACGACCTACGGCTCCGCCCACATGCTCTTCCCAGCCGCAGACCCACAGGGACGGGAAAGCTTAAAAATCCCATGGTCTCGCCAGGTAGCTCATCAGCCGGGGAGACGGGGTCGGGCGGGACCGGCGGCGAGGAGTGAGTGGCATTACCTGCCGACCATTGTGGATTAGGAATGTGTCCATTGACCGTGATCGACATAATGTATGCGGGAGCTGCCACATTGTAATCGGTATAGAGTACCCACCCAGATTCAGCTGCAGGTGTACAACGCAACGCGTGCTGCGAGTTACTGTAGATTCGATTGTCCGGCCCTGCCCTTGGAGCTTCAAGGCTGCAGTGGCTGCTTTTTTGTTTTCCTGCTTCTGCAACATTATTCCCTATGAATAATTCTCCCTTGTCTCCCTTGTATGGTTTGTTGCAGCACTACTAGTGAATGCATGCGATGAGCCGCGAGCCGTCTGCACCCGCCTTCCCTGACATGCCTGACATGAGCCTGATTCCCTGTGTTGCTTTGCCGCTTGTTGGGGAATTGTAGCAGCATTCATGCCGGCGAGTTTGATGAGACACGTCCCACCGCTGGACTGAATTCTGAACCGAGGGCGTCGATCCCACCGTAGCAGCCAACTTTCTTAGCATCTGGCATCGCGACTGATACATTCATTCATTCATTCGTTTGGTCTCTGTCTTTCTCATCATCCATCCATCTTCTTATCTCCATCCTCCTTTTCTTCTCCTCTTCACTCTCCTTTCCCATTTTCTAGTTGACGATGGCTCCCATCGAGGTTAAGAAGATCTGCTGCAGTGAGTGTCGCGTTGGCGACGCGACGCGTCGAGGACTGGCACCGATGTTGTGTAAGGCGGTGGTTCCATCTGCGTACCGTCACAACAACACGATCCGTGCATCCTTGTCCTTGCCTACTACTGCGTCGCCTGCACTCCTGCACTCCTGCTATGACCACCGCTGACACCCAGTCGGCGCCGGCTACGTCGGTGGCCCTACCTGCGCGGTCATCGCGGCCAAGTGCCCCCACATCCAGGTCACCATTGTCGACCTCAACAAGGCGCGTATCGACGCCTGGAACTCTGACAACCTCCCCATCTACGAGCCCGGGCTCGACGAGGTCGTCAAGGGTGCGCGTGGCAAGAACCTCTTCTTCTCCACCGATGTCGACAAGGGCATCGCCGAGGCGGAGTAAGTCGGCGCTCTAGACTCTACATATTGCAGTACTGATGCCAGTCTCATCTTTGTCTCGGTCAACACGCCTACCAAGAAGAACGGTGTCGGAGCTGGCTTTGCTGCTGACCTGAAGTGAGTGTCTGTCCGATGCAGACTGTCGTCCGATGCGGGTTACGCTCGCTCGCACGGCCGATGCGCGATGCGCGCTGCGCGCTGCACCGCCCGTTCTCGCCAATCGCTAACCCTGCCCACAGCTTCCTGCAGCTCGCAACCCGCCGCATCGCCGAGGTCTCTACCTCCTCCAAGATTGTCGTCGAAAAGTCGACCGTCCCCTGCCGCACTGCCGAGTCGATGCGCACCATCCTCGAGGCCAACTCGAAGCCCGGATGCACCTTTGACATTCTCTCGAACCCCGAGTTCCTCGCCGAGGGCACTGCCATCGCAGACCTCTTCAGCCCCGACCGTGTGCTGATCGGCTCGCTCCAGACCGAGTCTGGCATCAACGCGTGCAAGTCTCTCACCGAGGTGTACGCCAACTGGGTCCCCCGGGACCGCATCCTCACTGTCGGCCTCTGGTCGTCCGAGCTTTCCAAGCTCGCTGCCAACGCGATGCTCGCCCAGCGTATCTCGTCGGTCAACGCCCTCTCTGCCATCTGCGAGGCCACCGGTGCCAACATTGACGAGGTCGCCTACGCCGTCGGCAAGGACACGCGTGTCGGCTCCAAGTTCCTCAAGGCGTCGGTCGGCTTTGGCGGCTCGTGCTTCCAGAAGGACATCCTCAACCTCGTGTACCTCGCCGAGTCGCTCCACCTCCCCGAGGTCGCCAAATACTGGCACGCCGTCGTCGAGATGAACGAGTACCAGAAGGACCGCTTCTCGCGCAAGGTCGTCGAGACCCTCTTCAACACCATCACCGGCAAGAAGATTGCCATGCTCGGCTGGGCGTTCAAGAAGGACACTGGCGACACCCGCGAGTCGCCCGCCATCTCGGTCGCAAACCACTTCCTGTCCGAGCGTGCCCGCATCACCATCTACGACCCCAAGGTCACCGAGGAGCAGATCTGGCTCGACCTCACCGACTACAACGAGAAGCCCGTCGAGCCCATCAAGGAGAACGTCAAGATTGTCCACGACGCCGTCGAGGCGTGTGCCAACGCCGACGCGATCGTCGTCTGCACCGAGTGGGACGAGTTCAAGACCCTCGACTGGCAGAAGATCTACGACAACTGCCCCCGTCCGGCGTTTGTCTTCGACGGCCGTCTCATGCTCGACCGTGTTGCGCTCACCAAGATTGGCTTCAAGGTGATCACCATTGGCACTGGCGACCGTGTCTAAGCAAGAGTACACTGCTGCGAAACTGCAAAAGCTGCGATTATAGAGCCGGGATGCTCTGTATGGGCTCGGCGAGCACGATGGGGGGGGAGTAGGCGTTGACCGCATCGCGTCATAGTAGATAGCATACACTGGAGCGTGGCTTCATATTGGACACTGGCGTGGATCTATGGATACGTGCCACGACGTGGCTACAGCCAAGGTGTGCGGTTGGAGTGATATGTTCAGTACAGCTTGAAATAGCTAAACGATCACTACAGGTCCCAATCCAGAAGTGAATGGGGGGGGCAGGGCTGAGGAGTGGTTGATCACATCTACAGTAGACAGCGCTGTCCCGCCTGGTATCCTACTGAGTAGACATACCTCGCAATAACCGTTGTTCTCACATAGGCTAGCTCGAGTTGTCACTGAGCTTCGGAATCACATCTGTAACTTACGTCTACACCGATCTTGGTGCTTCAGAAAGTCAGAATAGCACCACCACGGCCACTTGTGGTGCTGGAGTAATCTGCGGACCAACGCCCCTCCGCAGCACTCATGAAACACGCATGTGGAGGCATGACCACCCAGCCAGCGGACAGAGTGGAGGCCGAACGCTCACATTGCTGCTCCGTCCATTACCTACACACACAGCTGCGGCGATGAGCAGCCCAGCAGAAGCACGAGACACGCACGAGCACGAGGCGACGCCGCTGGGGGGGGGGGGGGGGGGGGGGGGGGGGGGGGGGGGGGGGGGGGGGGGGGGGGGGGGGGGGGGGGGGGGGGGGGGGGGGGGGGGGGGGGGGGGGGGGGGGGGGGGGGGGTTGTGGAGTCGAGGGCAGGGCTGACGGCAGGGAGAGTGCGATTCTGAAGGGGGTTGCTAGTCATCGGCCGGGTGAGTGCGGTTCGCTGAACGGACGGACGGGCCGAGGGGGGGAGGATCTCGAGCGAGTCGACGAATGGAGGCGAGTGCTAGTCTGGAGGATGTAGCAGAGCGTTCTGGCAATCAATTGTCCTGGGCGAGTAGCTGCTGGAAGGTGAAGGTGTCATGTGGCGACTGGTAGTCTGGAGGAGAGCGTATGGCTCGGAGCATGCTTCAGCACAGGTGCTGTGCAAGTGGCAGAAGTATGGAGCATGGAGCAGGCAGTCCGGTCTACTCGAGAGGCGATCGTTGATGAGCGCCATGAGACGACGTTACTGGTGTAAGGAGGAGAGAGGGCCATTGCCTGAGAATAGGGGGGGGGGGGGGGGGGGGGGGGGGGGGGGGGGGGGGGGGGGGGGGGGGGGGGGGGGCAGTCTAGCTGGAGGAGGGAGTGCTGTGGCGTGGCAAGGGGGGCTTGTTGAGTGCAAATGCTGTTCGGACAGCAGTCCCAGACGACGCCAGTTTATCAAGTATCAAGACGAGCTTGGAGCAGCAGAACAGACGCGCTCCACTCATAAGAAGCGCCCTTACTCAGACCTCGACACTTGCGGCACTGCTAACCCCACCCCAGTCGGGCAACACAAACATGTCCTGATTATCGCACTGCAGTCCGATGTGCACTCTCAGACAGGCGTTTGGGTCCCCGTCCCGAGTCTATGGAAGACACTTGAGGAGCTATACGACCTGGAGGCATTAGATGACATGGTGAGTCCCTCTCGCAATGCCATTGTGATTGCGCTTGCCCTGCAGACTTCTGGTACGCTGTGGTGTTACTGGTGCGCTGAGGACTCCTGGTGCGCTGTAGACTCCTGCATCGCTACCTCCTGGAAGCGACAGACTCAGCTTGCCGCACCTTGTCTGTCTTTGCGATTTCCGGCTTCTTCATGCCTTCCAATCTGTCCTTGCCTTCCTACCAGCGGCCTCCTGCTCCCTGGGGTAGCACTTGGTTCAGCAGTGATCTCTGCTTTCGGCACTGCCGATCATCTTTGCTTTCTACAGATGTTTCTTGCTTAAACAATTGCCCCTGCTCTTCACGAATGACCCTTGCTGCTTTGCAGATGCCTCCACTCCACCTACTCATTCGTTGCCTCGAGGTTTTGATTCCCACTGATCCCAGTCCTCCTCCACACCCTCCCTCCCCAACTCGCCCGACCCACTATCCCCGATCCCGAACCCACGGCGGCGAAGACCAGCCCGCGACTCTGCCTCGCCCCTCTCCTCCCCATCCCCGTCCCCCTCCCCACCACCCAAACCGAGCCGGAGTGCACGGGTAATCGACAGTCCGCACTTCAAGAGCGCCTTTGAACTCCCACTAGGCCTTCCAGATGATACAGGCAGGCGGGGGAGCACAGAATCAGCGGGGACACCTGCGCCCCCAGGAACCGAGGAGATGGACTTTGCGCCCCTCCTGTACGCACGGGCAAAGGGCGAGGAGGACGAGGCGTCGTGGGATGCGGGGGTGCGGGCGCAGCTTGCTGAGGCTGAGGGTGGGACAGGGAGCGCGAAGAGGGGGCCAGGGGCAGGGGCGCGGAGCAAGAGTCAGACGGGGAGCAGGAGGACGTCGGGGGGTACGGCTGAGGCTACTGGGGAGCGGGATAGGAGGGACTCGATATCGACGGCGAGTGTCGAGGCGCCGAGGAGAGGGTCGAGGAGGCAGAAGAGGCAGAGGGATGATGAGTCGAGTGAGGAGGAGGGGGGGAAGCCTGCTGCGAGGAAGTCACGGCGGCGAGGGCAGTGAGGCGGGGCGGGGGGCGGGGGGCGCGGGGGCTGGGCAGTGAGGAGCAGTAGCGGACAGAGAGATGGAGGGGGCAGGGGGATGTAGGGAGGATTCGACACCTCTACAGGGCTGGAGGAGTGTGAGTGGAAAGTGCGGAGTGGCCGGTGGAAGCGTGTGTATAAGAATCAACTGTCAAGCGCATGTGGGCATGTATCTGGACTGAGTTTGCCAGACGATATTGTAGACCATAGACATGTATAGATGCTAACAAGTTGTAGCTTGTTGGCTGAAGCAAGTGGCATGCTGCATAGCCATAACCTCTCTTCTGATACTTCTGACTACCGAGTACTCCTCGCCTAGGGCGTGTCTACGGGGTTCCAGGACACCGCACCCTTGGCCCCCTCGTCGAGCGCATCAAGGGCCGCCATGTCCTCATCGCTGAGCTCAAAGTCGAATATCTCGGTGTTCGACTTGATCCGTGCAGGCGTGACGCTCTTTGGCAGGGGCACGAACCTGGGCATCAGCACAAAACTCCTCACGCATTCGCCCACCCACCCCTTCTGCAGACTCCAGCGGAGGAGCACATGAGGCACCGTCTTGCCATGCCTCTCGGCAATCTTGACCACCGTCGGGTTCTTCATGTGCTTCTCCTCTGCCCTCACGAGCGGGCAGTACGCCTGCACGACGATCCCCTTCTCGCGGCAGTAGTCGACAATGTCCCTCTGCTGGCACCACGGGTGCAGCTCGATCTGATTCACGGCTGGCGTTGGGCCAGGCAGCTCGCGCAGGTGTTTAACACCGAAATTCGACACGCCGATGTCCTTGATCCAGCCCTCCTTCTGGGCGCGGACCAGGGCCTCCCAGTGCACGGCGCGGGCCTCGGCGTTGGGCCGGGGAGAGTGAATGAGCATCAGGTCGAGGTAGGAGCCCTTGTCCTTGTCGAAGCGGGGAGGCGAGCGGGTGAGGTGCTCATACACCTCGTCGACGGTGGGTACGCTGTGGCCTGGCATGAACTTTGTCGTGAGGAAGACAGACGAGCGCGGGACGCCGGAGTCCTTGAGGCCCTGCCCGACGACTGCGGGTCAGTGGTGGACGCGAGCTTGAGGGGTGGGTAATGCTTACTAGTTTCATTGTGGTACGCCTGAGCCGAGTCGACTGATGTCAGAGTGAGTCTATCTACGTAGGACGCACTGTGCCGGTATCCGACTGAGAGGGCAGTCTTTACTGCTTCGCGGCACTCGTCCCCTCGAGCTTGGTAGACACCGAACCCGAGGACGGGCATCTGCGCCCCGGACGCGAGGCGGACAGTGCTGTCGAGAGAGAGGCGTGCGGCTGGTGTCAGTAGAAGTCAAGCATTAGCACTTCTATACCTTTGCTCATGACGGAGTAGTGCTTCTGGGAGTTGTCGAAGATAGACGTCGATGTGATGGAGTTGGTAGCTCTTCTGCGCACTTGAGGTCGACATGAGAAGCACCTCCACTTCGCGCGTCTCGTGTACGTCACCATCAAACTGATATAACGGTCTGTTAGTGTGCCTGATCGGCCTGCTATTGCTATACACTTCCCGCTAATGAGAGTTATCGACTTGAATAACCGCATGCGTCGCATCACAACATCCACTGCCAGACTGACACCCGCCACCACAACAACCTCATCCTCGACAGCAACACAACGACTCCTACTCTGCCTCCAACACACAAGTGCTAACTCCCAGCGCCCCGCCATGACACAATGAGCGACACTCACCGCCCCGCCAGCACAGCAGGCGGCTCGGCGGGATCGTCACTGCGCCGCCCGCCACCCGCTCTCCGTGGTGCGCCGGGCAGTCGTGGACCGAATGCCCAAGCGCACGTTTCGGTGTCGCTCGTCTTTGCGCATGGAGATGCAGCGCCAGTGCCGAGCAGCTCTGCCTCTATTCGGCGGGTGTCGCGCTGCATCGCGAGTCCCAGTGAGGAGGCCCTCTCGCGCCAGCTGGACAGGGACACTGCTGGCGAGCGTATGAGTCTGCGATCTCGGCGATCGAGTGCGGCGACGCTGGCTTCTCGTGCGGAAGTCTCTCCACACCCCCTGTCTCAACCGCTACCTGAGGAGCGCGATACTGAGTATCTCCAGCCTGGTCCGTCACATCACCACAGGACACGGTCGCCCGCGAGTCAAGAGCTGCAGCTGCCGGCTGATACTGCCTCGGTGCAGAGTGAGGCTGCCGCAGGCGCAGGTCCACGGCAGCCACAGACGCTCAACCCCAAGGACAGTGCAGTGTGGAGGAGGTGGAACAGCCCAGCGCCGTCGTTCCCGAAGAAGGGGAGTAGCAAGCCGCCGAGTGTGGCTAGTGCGAGGGATGATGTGAGCGAGCGAGGGGTTGGGCGGCGACATAAGGACGTCGCAGATGGGCGTGCAGATGATTCCGTGTCCATACGGACATCTCACGTTGCTTCCACATCTACTCCATCTGCTGCGACTGCCGCTGAGGCTAAGAAGCAGGACATGGAGCCGCTTCCGCCGTCACAGGAGGTCCCTCGGACGCCTGACATGCCTGCGCAGCGGGAAGAGCATGCGCCGGCCACACCGACACCAGCGCCATCGAATCCCCAACTGCAGGTGCAGGCTCCGACACCGAGTCGCGGTTGGCTGTCGTATATCTGGGGCTCGTCTGCACCCCCAGCATCGCCGGGGCCGGCCAAGCAGCAGCGCACAGAGTCTCCGAGTGCGAAGGACGGCAGCAACGTCACCGACACGACCCATGCAGCAGCCGAACCAAACTCTGGAGATTCAGGAAGCGGACAGCTAAGAGGGGAGATGACCACTGGGCCGTCATGGGGTCCGGATGCAACACCGAGTGGAGCAGTATCCAGCGTGGCCTCAACATCGACGCGGTCAGCAGTGCAGCGGTCAGCAGACGCGCCCAATGCCGATGCCGATGCCAAGGCTCAGACAGCCGCACCGGATGCTGACAGCATCCACGAGGGCGATGACAGCTCTGCGCAACCACCTGCCGCGGACCAACAAGCCCATAACGAGAACCAGGAGGGCTGGGGAGCATACCTGTGGTCCTGGGTCGTGCCACCTCCAGCGCCGCCGCTCCATCCACCGAAGAAGGACAAAGCTTCCTCCGTGATGTCAAGCGGCCCAGCTGATGTCGGAGGCGCAGCTGGCCCCATGTCACCGAATGCTGTCCTACCCACCGACATGACGGCCGATCAGAAACCTGTCTGCGAGCCGACAACGTGTGAGAGGCACGTCGGGCAGCAAGAGCCACCAACGCCAACTCCAAGCGAGGCTATACCTGCCAATGGAAAGGCGTCCGAGGGCAAAAGCTCACCACAAACGCAATCGATGGCAGGTTCAAACTCGTCTACTACCGGTTGGCTAAGCTATCTCGCTTTCAGGGCTAGTCAGAAGCGCATCACCGGGTCCACCATCACACCAGACGAAGGTCGCAGGAGTGGAGAGACGTATCGAGAGGAAGTCATGGACCTTGAAAATGACCCAAACTTCCCGGACAATGACGAAACTCCAAAGGCATCCAAGACCAAGGGTGCCCCGGCAGTGGCAGCGCCGAGGACCTCGACGGACAGCAGGACATCGAAGGATGTCAAGCAGCCTCGAGCATCGACAGACAGCAAGGCCCCGCGCGTGTCAACGGACAGCAAGCGGCCCAGCTCTCTCAGAGATGGGAAGGCTGGCAACGCGGGTGTCAAGCCTGCCAGCATTGCTGAGGGCAAGACTGGGGCCAAGCTGGGTGTCAAGGCCGACACTAAAGTAGCCAATGGTGATGCCTCTGCGTCGGCAACCAAACGCCCGAACCACAAGCGCTCCCAGAATCTTGCTCTCGACACGCGACGCCTCTCCGAGTCATCGTCCATACACTCAGCCGGCAGCCGCCCGCCATCACCTCGGAGTGGTCAGATGAGGCAGAACAACCCTGCATCTGATCTGGCACCCCCGCCACAGGGACCATCAAAGCAACGGAACTTCGTGATCCCCACTTTCGAGACGACATTTGATCGCCCACCGAGGTCACTCTTGCCTCGAAACACTGCCTCTGGGGTGGGGTCGGCCACCGGCCTCGCTGTCCGTGCCCTTGGCTTCCTGGGAAGCTATGTGTACGGCGGGGGCAATCAGGACCCACCAGAGGAAACTCGAGGGAAGAAGGAAGGCCGCGACGTTGGAGCAAACCTTCCTCGCCGGATAGGTCTGGGTTCAGGCTCTCGAGACGATGGGTGGCGAAGTGTGAGGCGCGTCGTCGTCGTTGGTGTACATGGCTGGTTCCCGGCCAAGATGCTTACGTCGTGAGTATAACACCTGGCCGACGAGGCATGCTGATAGCAGTGTGATCGGGGAGCCAACTGGTACATCGGTCAAGTTCGCTAACATGATGGGCGAGGCTGTGAGGAAGTTCTTCCGCGACAACGGCATCGATGAGCAGGAGATTCGCCTCACTCTCATCCCGCTGGAAGGCGAAGGCACAATCGAATCACGAGTCGACAAGCTCTACAAGCAGTATCTGTCCAACCCGGCATGGATCAACGACTTGCGACGAGCAGATGCGATCTTGTTCGCAGCCCACTCGCAAGGCTGCATCGTGACTACGCACCTCATCTCCCGCATGATCGCACAAGGTCATATCCGCACCGCGCTCAATCGCGAGGCCGTTGCACGTTGCGAATGGGCGTTTGGTCCGATCGGCATCATACCTGATGAGACCTCGAAGAAAGGCCGGATCCTCGCTGCCAGCCTCACAGGTGCTGAGGGTGGGCGACAGAAGGTCGGCATGCTGGCTATGTGTGGTGTCCATCTGGGTCCATTCTACCACATCAGCACTTCATCCGTCATCGGCCCGTACTTGCAGTGGTTCGAGAATGCTGCGGCACGCGAGCTGTTCGAGTTCCAAGACTCGACGTCCTCAGTCTCCGTTGCATATCAGAAGGCTCTGGCCATGGTGCTCGAAAATGAGGTTCGCGTCCTCCTTTTATCATCACTGAACGACCAAGTCGTGCCGATCAACGGCGCCTCGTTCTCGACGGCTACGCACCCGCTGCTTTTGCGTGCGCTGTATGTCGACGGCGCATCGTACTCCGCTTCCGACTTCATGACCAACCTCATCAGCTTCGCTTTCATGCTCCGCAACGCCGGTATCGACGATCAGCGGCTCGTCGAACACCTCTCCGAGGCCACAGCAGGTTCGCTCACTGGCATTGGCCACTCGTCGCCTTACGAAGAATCTGGCTGCTACTCTCTGGCAGTGCAGTACCTCTTCCATTGTGGTCCGCCACCCACACCGCTTCCACCACTTCAGGTCGAACCATACGCTGCTCGAGACGGCCGGAATGACTTTGAGCTCCCGTGGATCATGCGTGCGATCGTCGACTCCCCAGAGGTCAAGGATTTGTTCCCTGACGAACTGCGGGAGCTGAAGGATAGTATCATCTCCTGGCGTCCGGCGACCAAGGCGCTGAAGGAGATCAAGAAGCGGCTGGAACCGATGGCCGGCCGTCGGCATCTGTCTGCATTGGCTGCATCGGCGGTCGCAGCTGATACAGAAAACACCAATTCTCAAGACAAGAACAAGAACACCGCCAAGGATAAAATCACTAAGAAGGATAGCACCACGTCATTACCCAACATGGCTACACCTGCTACACATGTAGAGAAGAAGAAGCCGCGCGTTACCCCCAGCCGATTGTGAGTGGCGCCTGTCGATTGATTTCCTGACTTCAGACGTACCGACTGGTAGCATTTGCATTCATACTGTATTATAGATGGGCATTGCATGTATTTCTTTCATATGTCATCCGTGATTTCCGTACAGAAGTCAATGCTTCTTCAGCTGTCTGTTCGAAGCTAGCCCAAGGCCGTCGGCCAAGTAAACAAACGCGGCTCCGAGGTTTAGCCGCTTTCGGTCTCCAGAAAGTTGCATTGCCGCATCGTCATCTCCACGATCGTTTGCAGCAACATTCACTCTGCAAACGATGTCGGCTGCTCCAGTAGATCGAAAGCTATACAACGTCGAGGACCCGCTGCTGCGTCGGTGTGTTCAGCTGGGTCGCATGGAGCTGACCCTAGTTTGCGATTGGAGGAGGCGTCAGGCGAGGAGATCACGGATGTCGAGAAGGCGTTCAAGGGAGTGGACCTGCTGATATTCTACGCTGGGAGTGCCAAAGGATCTCGTGAGTTGACGTAGTGGTGGTAAACTTCCTAGACTCATTGCTGTGAAGCCTTACCTTCACATGTGTGCGGTTGCAGCGCTGACAGCAGAAAACCTCAGAGGCTTGCACCGTATGCTGATGGAGCTCATGATCAAGGACAAGGTAAGCACGAACGCAGGCGCGACTGATGTCAGTCTATTGCTGTCATCTATGTTTCGACAGACACAGATGCCCGAACCGCAGCGGCAGCTTCGTCGGGTCTGCCATGGTTCCGCATGATCTACAATGACGATTCGGATTTCGCTGCGCTGGCTACAAGCGAACCGGAAGCGACTGGTGCAGCTAGGGACGAGGAGTTTGTGCAAGCTGCTGTGAGTTTTGTGTATGACTTACCTGATGGCAGGAAATTGAGGTCGGAGCTGTGGTTGTGCCGTACGGCGAGGCTGAGGACATCATCGAATATGTGCGGCCGCTGAGTCGCGCAGCTGTTGGCATCAGCATGAGGGCATTCTCGACACCGAGTATTGCTGTCTAGTGAGTCATCTGCCTACGCGCTGAGGAGGTACTGATCATCGTTCAGCCACCGTCCGACGCACAAGTTCCTGTCATACAACGTACGCTCCTCCGCGTTCGCACAAGGAGCTATCGAGGAGACCCTGGCGAAGTGGCATAGGGGCGAGGAGACTGGTGACACGATTTCTGACTTCTTTGCCGCAATCAAGTGGCCGTTGATCTTCCTGTTCTTGGCAGCTATCTATCATGCTGTTGTGTACTTCTTTGGCGGTACGTCGCGGCGTGTTCCTCCAAAGCTCATCTGCTGACAGCACAGAGCAGTACCACGTCCTCCCGGGTCTCATCTCCAAGCTCTCGTGGCACCTCCGTACCATTACCACCTGATTCGTTCCCTAATGATACATATGCATACTTTGTACACTCTAGTCGGTCATGCCTAACCTGATCTTCTCCGCTGCCAACTCTGCCTCGCGTGCGCGCATCTCCGCCTTTGCCAATGCCGAGGCTTGTTGCTTTGATGGCTGATGATACAGAACTGATGTTAGCCTCTGCACACATCTCCGGAAAGGTATCCAGCTGGCATAGCCCTGGCTGAAAGTCTACTCACCAACGATATACCTCTCCATCAGGTGGAAGCCGTTGAGGTTGTTGATGGCCTCCTTAGCATCATCTGGACTCTCAAACACGACGTAAGCTGTTCCCTTGGTCTTGAGCTCGTTGCTTGTACCAAGACGGACTTGTCGGATGGGTCCGTACTTGCCAAACAGGTCGTACAGATCTCCGCCGTTGATCTGGTAGTTCCTAAGGTCAGTCAGATACGACGGATGCGCCTCACAAGTTCTTCACACTGCTAGTTAGCTCGGTCGATTTATAGGAACTCACAACAGCGTCCGCGCCGTCAGTGGGTCTTTTGGCGCTTGCGACATGATCAAACCCTGTCGAGACTTGTCGCTGTCCTCCGTATGGCGACTGGCGAGATCTCTTTATCGACGTCGACGAGCGTAGAGAGAAGTGTTGAGTAACTGCCCTAGCACCAAGTTGCATGTTGAGCAACGTTGGGTGGCAATCACCGTTCCTGTCTGTCGTCCAGGAGAAATTGCGTGGAATAAAAGAGGCGGGATAATCCCCGCGCCGGGGGTGCGTCTCGAAGATAATTTCGATGACCATCTCGAGGTAGTGATTTCGACCCAAAACATATTCACCATCAAAATGGCCTCGATCGTGACCCTCCCCATCGAGCTCCCCGCTGCGCCCGCCGGCTACAGCAAGCCCTCAAAGGGCAAGGCTGTTGCCAAGCCCGTCGACCGCGAGGTGTACCCCGCCGGCCCCTCGTACATCGGTTACGCGCGCCGCGAGCTGCTCCAGCTATCGTTCGCCGAGGACGACGAGGCCACTTCCTCTGCTCGCGCTGCTGCCGCTGCTGCCAGGAAGGCCGAGGCTGGCGAGGAGCTTTACCCGGGTCTCGGAGAGGAGCAGGAGTCCAAGGAGGTCCTTGCGTCGGACCCCAAGGAGTACAAGAAGCAGGACCACTATGCCATTCTTGGTCTGGGACACCTTCGCTACAAGGCAAACGATGACCACATTAAGATTGCCCGTAAGTGCCCACGTCCATGCATCACTGACATGAAGACCGCCGCAAGGTCCTCCGTCACCACCCCGACAAGAAGTCGGACCACAACGACAGCTTCTTCAAGTGCATCCAGAAGGCGCACGAGGCTCTCACCGACCCGGAGAAGAGGAGGCAGTTCGACTCGATCGACTGGAACATCAACGACGAGACGCCTGACCCCAAGAAGGTTCCCGCTGACAAGTACTGCGAGGTCTGGGGTCCCATCTTCGTCCGTGAGGGCCGCTTCTCCAACGTCCAGCCCGTTGCCGAGTTTGGCGGACCGGACGCGTCCAAGGAGCAGGTGGAGGGCTTCTACGACTTCTGGTACAACTTTGACTCGTGGCGCACGTTCGAGTGGCACGACAAGGAGGTCAACGAGGGCGAGGACTCGCGTGACCAGAAGCGGTTCACCGAGAAGAAGAACAAGGCCGAACGCCAGCGCCTGAAGAAGGAGGACAACACTCGCCTCCGTGAGCTTGTGGACTCCGTACTTGCCAACGACCCCCGCATCAAGCGCATCAAGGAGGAGCAGAAGGCTGCTCGTCTGGCCAAGAAGGGAGGTGCCGCCAAGCCCGCTGCCCCCAAGAAGCTCTCCCCGGCCGAGATCAAGAAGCAGGCCGAGGAGAAGCGCAAGGCGGAGGAGGAGGCCAAGAAGGCCGAGGCCGCCAACAACGCGCAGTCCAAGGCTGAGCGTGAGGCTGCGAAGAAGGCCAAGGAGGCTGCCCGCAAGAACTTGAAGAAGTGGAAGAAGGCCATCGCTACCGTTATCTCCTCTTCCAACTACTTCCAGCCCGAGGGCACCGCCCCTTCGGCTGCTGTCATCGAGAAGCAGCTTGGTGAGCTTGACTCAATTGTCGAGCTTTCCGAGCCTGAGCAGATCAAGACCCTCAAGGAGAAGGTTGAGGCTGCCGGCAATGGTGACGCTGCCAAGGCCGTCCTCAAGGAGGCCGTTGCTGCCCTTGGTGAGAAGGGAGCCGGCAAATTCACTGAGTTCGCCTAGATTAGTAGACTTTAGACGGTGCATCTGTTATCGGTCTTCTCATTCCACCTGATTGCAATGCAAACCTTTTGTATCTCATGGGCGAATGCGCCACAACAACTCAACCACCGGCTTCTCAACAGAAAGTGAGATAGAACTCTGCATCTGCACTCCTGTCAGCTGAGCTGAAAGTACCGAACTTGGCCTATGCTTGATCGACGTCAACGGCTGATCATCTGCTGTTGCGCGAGTCACTGTCGATGATAGATTGCAATTTACTGGCAACCGCAGATCCAGACCGATCCCCATTGATTCGGGAAGCCGTAATGATGCGGGCTATATCACCGATATTGCGGCATCTCTGGGTATATCGATGGGACAGGCACAGGTTCAGAAAGGCGTAGATCATAGTATTTTGTCAAGCAGTCGGCCTCCTCATCCGTCGGTCTGTGAGTGCAGACCAAAAGATGCTCGTATCGTTGCCGAGGCAAATGCCCAAGGAAGTCATCCCTTGATCGCGACGTGAGTAGAGGCGGGCGGAATTAATGGAAGAATGGAGAGATCGGCACAGAATGCGGCAAGGCACGATCTTATTATGTACACCTTCGGCTCGCTGATCGATGACATACAGTGTGAGGAGGGGGCGTAAAGCTTGTCTTCCTGCATACTCCCTCTTGCTCTGGTCATCCACAATCAGTTGAGCATTCGATGTGAGCGCCAGCACACATCGCGGAGAGGCGAGAAGTCTCGACTGACGGCAGCGTGAGGGCAGAACCTCTTACTTGAGCGTGGGTGTCGTGAGGGCCTGGCTCTGCAGAGGACTGCTGTCGCGACGCGAACCAGCACTCTGTTGAACGGACAGCCAGGAAGGTTCGACTGCCCGCTCGAACGCTACCGGAGCGCGAAAAAACTATCTGGCCAACATAGTTCATCCGTGAGCTGTAAGTCCAAGTGTCACTGCGGTCATCGCCGGCGTACGGAGTTGGCGTCGAGAACTGGCGGCGGAACGGCATCTGCAGGGTGAACCAGTCCATGAACGTATCTGCTACAACGAGATCCGCTGCTCGCACGGGCGTGGTATGACCAGCGGTTCCTACGTACTACCCGGTTCCTTCTCCCTGCACAAAACTTTGTGCTATCGGAAGTCATTGAGATTTACAAGCATCAGCATGTTCTCCTTCTCAAGAGGGGTTCTTAGCTTGACATTGGCCATCATTACCTCAGCTTAGACTATACCAACACCCCATACGGTCCGCCAAACTCGGCTCTCGCAGTCGGTGAGCTCGCGCGAGTCCCGGCCTTCAGAGAAGGCGATTCACTTTATTGCCGACAACGGTGATGTGATAGCGTCGTGGCCGATTCCAGGACGCTGATCTACGGTGATCTGAAGGAGAAGCATAGTCCAATTTCACTCATCTCACAATGAGACGCTCGAGTTCCCACGAGCTGGTTTGAGTTGGTGTACGGACAGAGCATTCCACATCTGACTTCTTTGCGACACCATCGCCGATCGCGACGGCTACGTCCTTGCAGAGGGGCGGAAGGATGGCTAGGGGTGCCTCGTCACCGCTCAATATTCGTCTCCGAGCGAGCAGCTGCCGATACAGTATGTGAGTTGTCCCACCTGAATTTCTCACCGTACAGCACCTCGACTAACTTACCCGTCACCTTCACCTCCGAAGTTGGAGGTAATCAGATGCTGACTTTCTGACACGCAACTGTGCTATCAGAGACGCGACAGAAACTCTCAGCAACAGCCCTCCGAGGTGCACTCAGCTAGAATTGAAGGCGCAAATTGCTTGGAATGTCCGACCTCAGTCTTGTTCCAGCTCAGGTTCAGCATGTTGTGAGTACAACCTCTGTCAATGACAACACAGATCGTGGTGTCACTGCCACAACAACACGGATGACGATGCTACTTCCGTACGGAAGACCATCAACGCTTCGTTCAACTCAGCTCATTATGCTTATATCATCACTCAGTGTTGATGGCTTTGCACCAAGATGCCGAGTCGGTCCCGCCTATCCAGCATGTCTGGGCAGACTAACGAGCTTCTGGCCCAGCTTCGGAGCATAACGGAACTCAGGATTGCTGTTTGATAGTCGCTGATCGTCGTAGGTGCATTCGGCGCCATCCCTGACGCCGTGTCCATCGGTATGCACCATTACGTATCCTTTATGCCCGAGAGAGGCAGAAGCCTCCGATGACAGCCTTTAGTGTGCCTCGAACATCACCTTGAAGATCGATACCGCCACATCGTCTACTGATGTATGTTGCTGTCTCCGGCATCGTGGGGCATCAAGGACACTTGAAATATTGGAGTTGACTTAAGGACTAAACCTGACTAGCTCACCATCTTCGGGGCAGCCTACTGTACTCACTGGCTGAGGTCGCAGGTTGTGTGCTAGATAGGCGATCACAACCAGGTATGATACTGTATGTGCTAAGGTGGACTTCAGACTGTCGATTCGGTGACAGAATTTTCTGATCCATCAAGGGTTTGCTCTCTGCTTTCTGTCAAAGTCCCAATGGTCACAGAATTAGAGTATGTCAGAAGTCTTCGTCCATATGAGTATTCGTTCCAACTAACGCAGCGGAAACCGGACTTTCCCAAACAGTGCAGTCCGCTTTCCACTGCTAAACACCTCCTCAACCCCCTACCATGACTGGCGTCCGGGGATGGAGATATTCACGGTGATGTTCGTGCCGATTGATATCGCTATCGGAGGGAGCGCTCTACACTCTTGGCTGGAATGCGTTGTTACTCCTTGGAAGTCTTATTGTGAACGTGTGACGCGCGTGAACGATGTCATGTTCGTTTTGTCGTTCAGCAACTGCATGATAGTCGCTCTAATTCATGATGGAGAGTGGTGGCCTCACTGAGCTAAAGGAAACATCTTTTGAGTCTCGAGCTCAACTCGATAGAAGAGGGGTATACTGGGCAGGAGAACCGAGGTTTCACTTTGTCTCCCTCTTTTCTGGTGTCCATTATCACCGGCCAGCATCACTCACTTCAAACCGCCGATGATCCATCAGGAAAGGCATCTCCTTTCGGTGCTCGAGGGAAGTGCAACGCAGAAATGTAGCATGATAACGAACCAATGACGACGAGTCTCTTTCGGGCGGCTGGGTGCTGGTGACCCCATGGCAGACCGATATTCGGCATTCATGATTATTCGCGGTAGGTGTTCAAGCAACGCAGTCGCTTAGCTATCCCAAGAGCAAGTATGGGTACCTGGACCGGTGCGTTACAACTTTTCTGTCCCTGGCTAGCATCGCGATCTCCGTGGCACTCGTTCGGAGGCTCTGTCCCATCTGCTCTTGAACTGCGAGCCGCCTCTACAACAACCATACCTCCAGCCTGTACCTCACATCACCTGTCCTGTCTGTCCTGTGCGGCGTTACCACTGGTAGTGTGACAAGAATTGCGCTCGCAAGTTAAAACCCTCCGAGAACGCATCATGCAGTAAATGTTTGTAGAAATCTCTCAGTATTTTCGCCCACAACTCTGTTGTCATGTGCCTACGTACCAACGCAGTGGACGCGCGCTATCTCATCCATCACTACTACCACGGCATGTGCCACACGAAGATCACACGAGGTTGTCTCGGGTGGTCCCTACCGTACCCAGGTTCCGGACTAAATAGACTAGATCTTCCCCTTCGACACCATGCCCTGCTTGCCCCCCTAGTCAGGCACAGAAGCAGTGCGGGTTGGTGTTTGTGGTGACAACAACTCGAATGCCAACACCCTAACGAAGCAGAGTTAGCGATGACATCTGCCACTCCGAAGATGCTAGTTACAATGATATCCCGGAGCCTTGGTGCACTCTGGCCGTTCGGGACGAGGGACCACTCAAAGCACTTGTCGCGCTCTACCAGATCGAAAGGCCTTTTCATAGGTTTTTGGCTGATTCATACATCTGACATTTCAGAAGCGACGTCAAATATCTTGAGCATCGCATGTCTGCACCCTGCAATACTTGTTCACTGCTTCCAGACAGCAGGAACAGCGTCATACAGTTCGACACGGGATTCTGTTGAGCCTATTGAGGAGGAAGGTAAGATTATCAACCTGCACCGTTAGTCATGTCTCACTGTAGTGTGCTTAGATGTGTGTACCTGGCAGACGGTCGGGTAACGCATCTGCAGTACTACTGAGGGCAGGGTTCTGCGATTGGATACGTCACCGGCAACACGTATATCCAAGAGATGTATTTCCAAGCCGTAAGTCAGTGCGCCAGGTGTGCTTGCTTTTCCGAAGAACATCCTCACGCAGCACTGAGCGACAGCGAAGATTCTCTCAGCCCATCTTCAGCGTTATACTTAGGAGCTATGCATAGTGATACAGACAACAGAGGGCTGTTAAGAGTTGCGATGTTCGAGCTACGACTGAGTGATATATGGCTACAAACTGATGGTTCAGCGATTATGATGCTCGATATAATGATGCCTGGTGATATATTGTGTGAGAGAAAGGTCAGACAGTCGTCCTTGCCTGGGGCTTCGTCTGTGGCTTCCCCTCGACACCTGCGCGCGATATATTGGGTCTTATCGAAGTTGGGGTCTCATGAGTCGATCCAATCACCCAGCCCACCGACATTTCCAAACTCTGGATTTTGAGCAGCGAAGTGCGTAGTGAGTTCCGTCGGTGCTGCATGTGAGTTTCAACTGCCACCATCTTTCACGTACGTGGCGCAACGTAAGTATTAGGTTCAACAACCTCGAATGGTTCTGTAGTGCAAAAATCGAGCGACGTTCCGCTATTACTAGTGGTGAGTACACATGACGATTCGAGCAAGGTACAAACTCACCCAGAGATGCGCATCAAGAATGCTTTGAATCGAAAACGACCCGGATGCCGCACTCCAATGTCTGTGAACACTATATAGACGCCTTGCGCCCCTGTTTGATCGAGCATGCGCACGGCAGTCTTGACATGTTGACCAGCAGACATGTTCACGATCCTCCCACTATCTCGATACCGTACATTCGAGGCATCCTCGCCGTCCACAGTTTGCAACGAGATATGACAAACAAGGCCTTGAAGCTCTTCGTCATCCCTGCAAAACATCGTCAGCACCTCATTCAGCATCCCCCAGTAGTTTTGCGCGACGACGCACGGAAGAATGAGAGTGTTGTCCTTATCCCAGGTATCGAGCTGAATTATCAAAGGCGGAGCGAGAGGTATTCGCGATATCGGCCTGTCCAGAAATGCGGAACCAATCTCTGGTGATTGTATAGGAGTGATTCTATACGTTCTGCGACATGTATCAGCACGAGTAGCTGCAGCGACGCGTGTAAGACTCACCGCCCTAGTGATTCGTAGTCAATACGTGGCTCTGGAGTGGTGCTCATAGCGAGTTACCGTGCCGAGGCTGTCGGGCTCAGCCACCAGCACGGTGAACTCTTCAGGAGCGCGGATTGTATTGTCGGCGTCCGTGCTGTCGTTGTCGCGGTCGTCCTCGCAAGCTGTCAAATGGTCAGTACCATTACAGAAGAGCAACGAAGGCGAGTGAGGTGCGTAGTGGGGAGGAGTTGTGCTGAGAGATGGTGGTGGCTGGTGGAGGATCGGCAAGATGGATCTGGGATCGCGGGGAATATCCGCGCCCGGGACACCGACGAGTTTCCAATCGCCCAGTGTGGTAGTTGCTGGCAGTGGTGGGCTGCGCACCCAAAAGGAGTAGGTGAAGCAGCGGACCGGTTTACCGAAGCAACATCTGCCTTTGCCGGTGCCAGTGCTAGTGGTTGGCACCGGAATAGACAGATGGTACGCAGGAAAGAGGCACGACAGCGCCTCTGTCAACGTAGATCACCGAACAACGACTGCGATGCGCTACTCCTAGCGTCCTCTGCACTGCCGCCGTAAGGCATGAGCGTGGTGTCTCGACGAATCTGAGACAAGAACGCAGGCTACAGCCAAGGTATCCACTCTGCTCGGCACTGAAGCAGACGTGACAAACGATTTGGACTCGCAACTCGCTGTTACGCTGCGAGTTCCTTCCGAATATGAGCAGGAGGACGAACGACCTTGGATCCGTGCAGCTAGGAGAATGGATGATCTGGGAAAGGGCTGAAAGGAAGCAGATTGTGAAGGGCCCCTTCGAAGTGGTATGACAATGCGAGAAGGACTTTGGGACCGTAAGCCGCAGGGGAGAGTGGCACCGGCCAGGGTGACAGGTATGCCGCGGTGGTGCTGAGCGTCTACGACAGGTGATCATCCCGTTTTCAGACTAGGCAAGACACGGGCGACAAGCAGTGCCTGTCGCCTTGATCGCGTCGCAGATCTCCCGAACCCAACAGCGTTGTCCCAACGTACTGGGATGGCACCAGTAAGGGATGCGACCAAGAGACAGTGAATGCGGCCTGTACATGCCCGAGAGTCCCGGCGCGCGTGTGTGATGAGCTATGGCGAGTGCTAGCTGACTAGTCGCGAGCATATTGCGACCCCGCGTTGCACCCTAGGTGGCGACAGAACATGTGTTGCTCTGTCGATCCCGTTCATTACACACTTCCACCGATTTTCGGAGGCGGCAGGTTTTGCGGGCCACGCGTCGAGCCACCATGCGCACATGCACCTCCATACGGCCCCACAGAGTGCACTGGAAGGCCAAGCATCTCTGCACTGCTGCATGGAGACCATTGGCAAGAGACCCAAGGCGGTATGATGCGCAACAAAGTGATACACGAGGGGAACCGGATGCGGAACGAAATTAAGGATGCCGGTGGTGGACTGGACGCAATACTTATTTGCTTCCTCCTGAGCGCATGAGCGCACCAGTTGGCCGGGCCCCTGGGACCAAGGTTAACCCCGGATGGGGAAAATATCATTGGGACCCGGAAAGGTACTGAACAGCCCGAGCCGACAGCTTGGAACCACCAAGCGTGACACGGCTGGCTGAAGACGTGACAAGCACGCAGCTAGGCCTATGGGGTGGACGGGAGCGTGGTGTTGTAACGTGCAGTGGGGTGGTGGAACATGGGATGGTGCGTGGTAAGCGTGGATGTAGGCTAGTGTGGCCGCCAGGGGCAACACGTAGCTGAGGACGAGTGCGATGGAGAGCGCTAAACTTCAAAAGGCACAAGCAGAAGACCCGAGAAAGAGAGCACAAGAGGGGAGTAGGGGAAGCTTGTCACACTGTGTAGGCACTGGATAGGCACTGGGAATGCGAAACGTACCTGTGCGAGTCGTGACGAGCGACGTGCGTGCTTCTTTTCCAGACTGCTGCCTGTCGTGACAGTATGGAAGCGATAATGATGCAAGAGAAAGAAGTTGGGCTAGAACTTGTCGAAACTTATGCTGTCGTTGTTGATAACGGAAGCGTTCCGTTTGCTGGTGCCTTGTGCTAGACTCGATGCGGCAGTTGTCTTGGTTGTATCGAAGACTCCTTTTTCCGACTTGTTGGAAAGGTTGTGGCGCGGAATCGATAAAATGGCACAGAGGATGAGGGGAGAGATAAGGAATGGAAGGAAGGTTGAAAAGGTATCCACGCGTCCAAAGCGGTACCAAGTGGTAGCTGCCACAGATCGCGGCAGGGCGTGTAACGGCACTGTCGGTTTGCCTTGTTGCTGGTCTGACACCTTGCTAGAATACGCTGTCCCCAGAGTAGCCGTTCGAGAATCAGTCGTGCGGGTTGGAAAGAGAGTCGCTAAGAGTGATGATGTGTCTGGAGACAGTGGATGAATCAAACAGACTCGTGGAACGGTGGAGGACAGCAAGGGGGGCAGAAGAGGAAGACAATCAAAACACATGTTCTTCTTATGTCGCGGCATTTCAGTACGCTTGACAATTTGCATGCCGCGCAGCTCATCGTGCAGCAAAGGGCTACTCCCCGACAAACCCTCTTCTTCTACGCTTCTTCACTCCTTGTCCATGTTCATCGGGCCGAGAAAAGCTCATGGTCGCTCCAGCCCGGTGCCCCCGCGCATCTAGCGGTGTCCTCAACCGCTCACAAAGTACATGATGTATAGGGGCAGCGCACGTAGGACGAACGCATGCACGAGGTTCAGCCGCGATGCAATCAGGCGTTCATTAGGCGTACTGGGTCCATGACGGGGCGTTTACTTTCAGAGCCATATAATTGTACAGTGAAAAAGACCGCGAGCGCCACCCGAGCAGCGCCCAGCACCACACTGCAATTACTGCCCGACCTGATTCCAAGACCAACCCTTCAGTTCCTCCCTCCGTGTTATCTTCTCCCCGCTCACCCTATGCACAGAAGCGCTCATCTGCAGAGACACAGAGGGGGACGAGCAGTCGTCCCCCCTCCCCTCTCATTCTTCGGCGCTGCGATATACCTGCGGCGCCTTTTCTTCGCCTTGGTATACTCAGTCTGCGTCTGCCGCTGCATATACTTGCAGGGTCAGCTCTGTCCTGCCCAGCGGAGAGGGGAGCCCGTGTTCTGCTAGACCCTGCAATCCTTTATTTCGGGACAATGGCGTACCGAGGCAATCCCGGTGGATCCCTGATGGCTTAACTATATGGCTTGCCGCCGTCGTAAGGTGCAGCAGCAAAATGCCCGATCATGCCTTTGCGCCTCCTGTCGAGTCTCCAAATGTTGAGGTTGGCGAGGTATATCCTGTTTTCTCCAGCTTGGTGATCACAGAGCAGTCACAGCGCGTCCCGCTGCTACTATCACGGGCACATCACGGGCACATCAAGAGGTTGTCACTCGAGGTCATCCTCCAGATGTGTGGTAAGTGTGTACATCAGGCGTATATCCTCGTTAATCGCGGAAAGCTACCTGGAAGGTGGTCATATCGACTGCGCTCACAGCGTGTTGCTTCGACTTGCTGAGAACATCGTCTGATATCTCAGCGTCGCTCTTCTCTAGAAAGCAGTACAGGAAGGCGTTTACTGAAGAGCTGTATAGAAGCTGGTCAAAGCCGAGGTCATTTTCAGCCGGTGTGAAGATTCGTGGGCTAAAGGTCACTAACAGCGAGGTCACCACTCCGACTATGAAGCAAGCACGGACCACAGCAACAAACGCCAACCTCACAGATACAATCTACTAGTATCGAGGACCATGGACAACGCACAGTCGCTTCTCGGCCTATTCCAGCATACCAAGAACACATGCATCGTGCGGTAACTTCACCCATGCACAGTGATGACAGCCAATGTGCCGATATCATCCATGCACCACAGAGTGTACATCCCTGCCAGCAAAACTGGGTTTGAGTGGCGCACTGCTTAATCCCTGATTTGTATCAGTGGTCCGATCGATCGATC